>CM056998.1:141641918-141671176 GCA_029891345.1 Dryococelus australis | reverse complement strand
GGATCTCACCTTTCTCGCAACTTTATAAGTTTTTAAAAAGGGGTTCAGGGAAGTTTTCAGTGATTATTTCGCGGTGTTATGTATGAGTGTGTGGGTCGCCTGAGAATCCACAGCATTTTACGTTTTCCTCAAAAAATTTCTTTTAAGGAGCAACACCAGAATGATGCCCCCTTTGCCCAAAATTCCGGCACACGGCCCTAAAGGAAGCAGTCAGCTCTCCCCTTTACAAGCTGACATTGCACCCCATGAAAATGTCTGGTCCCCCAAGGGTATCACAACGAGTTTCAACGGGGTTTAAAGTAAATACCTTTCCCAAACTCCCACCCTTAATTTTGCCCAAATTTTTTTTCTCCCCCTTTCCGTCAGACACTTGAATAAACAATTGAGGTATTGGTGAGAATGGTGGGGGTTTCAACATTTTTAAACTGCTAGAATGCCAGACTAAATTTAAAAAATGAAAATAAATTTCCCCATTCAACGTAATATTATTCGTCTTTAAACTATATGTTCCCCCAAGAAGTAAATTTAACTGTTGTTGGGCTTAATTACAGACAAGAATGGCAGGGGCCCTGTAAAACTTAAATTATTTTAAATTACGCTTCCTAAGGCAAGGAAAGGGAAAAATGCAATGCTAGTGACAAAAGCTAGGTATCTGGTGATATTTTATCATATATACGATCTAATGGCCTTTTTAAAAAATAAATTTTATGAAAACCTTTTGTTTACATAAGTCATAAAAAATAAATCATCAAAGGATATCAAATGCTGAATGTTATAGAGTACCATTGTTTAAATTTAAAAAATTTGTAGAAAAAAAAGAAATGTACTACAAGACATTACCAAAATTTTTGAAAAATTTCTTTTCTGAAATTTTTTTTGTAATTCTGCATCTTAAATGGCAGGTCTGAATTTGCACAGTACAACTTTACATACTGAGTGACTTATGAATAGAGAAGTTGTATCACAGCAGAATTTGTTGTCTAAAGAATGGATTCTATATACACCATACGTACACAAACATTTTTCTTCTCTAATGAGAAAAAAGAGCAAACTATTACACTACAACTCAAACTTTATCAAATTTTAGGCTATACAAGGCACACTACTCCTGTGTGGAAACCATATTATATACATATTACTATTTTTCTGAATTAGTACATTATCACGTAACATGGTAAAGATTATATGGTTTCCTTTACTGTTGTTATTGAAGCAAACTACTAGAACCATATTACACTCACTGCAGGCACATTGTCAAAATACACTTGCAGTTTCCTGCCTGGCTAGGACTAGAGGTAGATTTTACAAGTTCTTGCAAGAAACTGCTTACGAGCTTCCCCTACAATGACAAATATGGTTTGATAAATACCAAAGTTCAGAGCACGATAAAAATTTGATGCTAGCCTGGGTTGGGCCATGGGGGATAACGGTTATATGGATAGGTGATTTCAAACAGCTTAAGTTCTCCTGTGGGTGCCAGCGCTTAGTGAATGGTTGAGCACAATGTCGATGTAATCTCAGGGTCATTCGGCCGACGACCAGATGGCTATCCCCAGTGATCCGCATCCTGCAGGTTATTTACCGTTGAACTTCGTGGATATATCCAGAACTGCCTATTCTAGTGAGGGATGTCGGCCTCCCTCATACACCAATTCACTCCCGGTGGGTTGTTGTGGCCACCCAATGCCATATTTTGACAAGTGATAAAATAAAATTAGCATGAAACAGGTCAAATAGCAGTGAAGCAGCTAGTGCAATAAGTATGCAGGTTTTTCATCGCGTACATTTATTGTAACTTATTCCCCAAATAGGGCACTCACATGATACAAAAACCACTGATAAAGCCTGCTGGGCCCTTATGCTGACA
Source organism: Dryococelus australis (assembly GCA_029891345.1). NCBI lineage: Eukaryota > Metazoa > Arthropoda > Insecta > Phasmatodea > Phasmatidae > Dryococelus > Dryococelus australis. The sequence continues at coordinate 141,669,309 of CM056998.1, read as the reverse complement.
AAAGATGGCTGTAGGGCCTACATGGTCACAGTTGATTTAAAAAGCTACTAACTGTAAACTTGGTGCATAGCTTGTTCGTTGGCCGAGACTCCAGCTGATGAAATCATGTGACATAATTATAACATTATGAAAATAAATTAATGAAATGAAATTAACACTGCGATGCCGATGGGCGAGAACAATAAGAAACCCTTATAATAAACGCTTATCAATAAAGAAAATTGAATACACTAGAAATATAAAAATAATTAATCAAGTTCAACCACGTTATGTTGCCATGGTAACAGAACCTCACTTTATGCACATCTAAAAACGATGTAATATCTCTTTAGGGTCTTTCCCCAATAAAATCTAGTGTGTCCTTGTGTGTTATACCTTTGATCATTCATGTGAGTTCATATCTAGTAGTCCATAAACACTTGTAAAATATATTTATAATAACAAGTGGCTATTCGGCCACATGGTCGTATGCACTGGTTGGCCTCAGTGTATTGTTGCGGAACGCGAACCAAAAGGGCAGTATCCTAGTAGTGGTTGTACTGTCTTTACTGGATGCAAATAATTTATATTCTATAAATATTTTTAAGAACACTTATTAGGCACAAAAACTTACGTCATTAATTATCAGGAATATTCAATGAGCTATATAGTAAACATAGCGAGGGTGACTGAGTGATAGATGTGCTCTTAGCTAAAGTATTTGACAAACTGTTCCACCATTTTCGTTTCAGTCAAAATATTGTCGGCTGATACTTATTGCCATGTTGATACTGCAGATGAGACGTGATAAGTTTTTTATATTAATATACAGTTACGTGTGTTTTGTTAACAGCTGCGTGTAAGGTGGTATTGCTGTGTGTGTGCGAGATTTCAAATATTTGATGTGCATTATTTATACGTTTATACGTGTGTTTCGTTAACAGATGCATGTAAAGTGGCGTTGCTGTGTGTGTGCGAGATTTAAAATATTTTATGTGCATTATTTATAGGTTTTAACTAAGAACTGTTTTATCGCGATGTTAATTATTTACATCCATGTTTGTTTATTTATCGAAACACAGTAATGTAAAATGACTTGCCACAGTTCCAAAAAAAAATACCAAGCCCAGCCCGATAAATTTCAATAAATCTCATAAACAGTAAGTAGTAATACGGAATTAAAGTTACCGTAGGCTTGTTTGTGTACATATTCAACTCTGTATTTTAAGATTGTATTACAACAAATTAGTAACACGAGATACGTGCTTGAATTTAATGTGCTTTTTCGTTTGACTGGTTTTTCCTTCGTTCTAATAGTTATTCTAACTGAGGCCATCCTTTTAAATAAATAACATAAAAAATATCAATATCAAAAGAATAAATACTACAGTTCTTTACATCGCAGTTGTAACAGTGTAAAACACAGTCGCTGCAAAATATTGACTTGCATTACATGTAATGTGCTATGCCGTGGAAAACAAATGTGTTAATTAAAAATAACAGTAAGAACTATCGACAATTCAGGCATTTTTAAATCGTTATAAAGCTGCTCTAATTAATGTAAGAGGCTAAAACTGTGGATAGAATGGTTTTAAAAATAGGCCATTGACAATCTTTTGACCAGTGAAATTGTGGGGTAAAATGAGTGAAAAATATGTACTTCATAATAATATTTACACATGGAAATATATGAATTGCCAAAAAGTCATTACCAAAGCAATACAAACACCTAAATTATACTGGGGACTGCAATGAAAATCAGGAAAATGTGTGATAAAGCGAGTGGAAAATGTGTACTTCATAATAATATTTACACATGGAAATATATGAATTGCCGAAAAGACATAACCAAACCAAAACAAACACCTAAATTGAAAGTAGGGAGGGCAATGAAGATCAGGGAAAGTATGGGGTAAAAAAAAAAAACATGATATGTACATTTTCATTATAAACTTTTACCCATCAATTTATCTACAGTTCATAGCCCTCCCCATGAGGTGAATAATTGATGCGCCTCATAAAATCTATGTTCTGTATTATTAATAGAGTTGAATTATACAATTTTCTGCATTCTTCTTATTTTTAAAGCCCCTCTGTGGCAAAAACCCCTCTGTGGCACATTACCTCGACAATATGTTTATATTTACTGGAACCTGCTTTTCATGAGCACCCACTAAATATGATATCCAAGTCTGTCGCAATACACGAAAATAATCATTTTGATTACGATTTAAATCCACCAACTTTGCTTTTTGATGGCAGACTGCTGTAGTTTAAAATTATTTCCATTGCAGATTCGAGCCGAAACCTTTAATATTTCCGAGTACGCAATTAATTGATACATAAACTGCTTATAGGCTCTGGTGTATAGGCTTATACATTGCAATATCAAACATGCAGACTGGTTTGATATCAACAGAATTCTTCACCAAAATAACATTCACAACCCTACACTATACAACTTCCCAGCAGTTTGTTTTATGTTGTCGTTAACCTTGCAAAGCAAAATTCGCGTATTATACTTCCTTTCCAGCCAGCAAGTGCGTGAAAATGTCCAATTGTTTTTTATTTGTCAATTATTTTGAGTACATATGCATGATATTCCTTACTGCTACACCCTACCAAGTGGCTTCGGTCTGGAAACAATTCCGCCACGCTATGTTTACTATATACCTCATTGGGAATATTACTATACATACCACGTGCCACAGTTTCCCTGCTTGTGGCCATTAGTAATTAACACCAGATAGCGCCTCGAGCATACAAACTGTCAAACACAACATAAAAACAAACATAACAGGATGACTCTAAAATGAACTAATAATACTATACATGACACGGAGAGATTATTTGTCTCGTACTTTTGATGGGCAAGGTAACATAGGAGAAAAAAAAACTTGGCATGACACTTGGCAAAATAAATACACAACACAAAAATGGAATCATTGGAAACATGAGCATGTGGTGCTCGTCTTTGAGGTGTGGAAAATATTCGGAATTGGAATAAGTACAAACCTCAATTAATATGACATGTGGCACCTTAACATGTGCAATATTGCATGATGCAGAACGCTCAGAATATATGACCTTAATTACAATGCACTGAATATCACTAACCTACACAAACACTGACATGTGGGCATTGCAGAGTAAAGATATATATAATAACATGGCAAACAAAACACTCACACACTTCCTAGCATATTAAAAAACCACGAAAGACACACTTTCTACACTTTTATGCTTCATGCTGTATATAACAGACACACATGTGGCACTGGCTGGCTCCGTGACACAAGTGCTGCTCCATAGCATTGATGTACATTCTGGTGTTCTAGCAGACACAACGTGGGGAATCGCCTCAGGCCAAGGTACTGTCGATGTCGAACGCCCTCCCTTTGAAGGCTATTTACTCGTTACATCTTCTGTCTTCATTTCAGCACATCCAAGCGGCTGAAGTGTCTCCCATGGTCGAAGGTCGTAGACCTTGTCTATGTGGCGATTGTTGTTGTGATTATGTGAACCCACGTGGCTGCGAACTGCCAATATGTGCTCTATTTTGTTGTTGTTTTCATTCGAACACATGTAGTCGCTGATTGTAAAAATTCGGTTCTACGTGTTGTTGTTTTGCTTCCACTTATCCACGTGGTCGTGAAACCTAAACACACAGCTCCCGGTGTTGTTGTTTTGTTGTCGGTGAGTGGGGCCATATTTATCGTGTTGGTAGTAATGAATGTAGGCTGCGGCTGTTACAGGGTAATGTCTGCATGCTGCACACGTGGTGTGCCGGTGATGTCGTGGGCATTTGAAGTGCGGGGTGTGGATGATTGTTCCGCTGTCCCTGATTCGTCGCTGCTACTGTCCTCTGCTATGTGCAGGCAGTGTCTGCTTGAATAGGAGATATCCCCAACACGTGATCCTGACATGTCTCCTTGCGTCTGCTCATGTCCCGGTGTTGATGATGCTGTTGCCAGTTGGGCGAGTTGCTGACTCCTCTGGGGCGGTAAGTTATTATCACGTGCATCCTGTCTGACTGATGTTATACTCTGTTGTGATTCCCACCATGGCACCGTGGCGATGTTAGCAGTGGTTTCCCTTGTAGACATGTTGGAACCGGGTGTGCCAGCTGTCAGCGGGCTTGGTGATGACGTGAATAAATTTCCAACATTTGTAACGTCGGCTAGTGGTTTCATGGCTCCTTCACTCTCCTTTTGACCACTTTGTTGTGGCACATTGCCAAGGATGGTGACATGGTTGTTTGTCAGTCTCAGAGCATTGCAATCTAAAACTGTATTACTTTGCGTGCTCAGCTGCACTTCATAGCATGTGTCCCCTATCTTCATTGTGATTGCATGTTAGCTGCCCCATTTTTCGGCGAGCCCCGCACAAAATCCTTTCTGCCCTGCAAATTGGTGGTGTGCACTGATGTATATTGATTGGCCTAGTATGAGCGGTGGTGAGGCTCGAGATGTCACCGACGCCTACTGTGATACAGAGTGCTGCTGGTTATCCCTCACCTCTCTCACTGTGCATGCATGCCACTATTCTGTTCTCTCATCTCCTTCTGTACCGCTGGCGCGATCTCTTTCCACACTTGTGAACTCACCTGGTAGGGGAAGGTCACGGCCTTGGAGCAGCTGGGCTGGCTTAATTCCCGTGGCCTGATTCGCTCATGACCTGAGGGTGAAGAGGGCTGCGGGTAGTTGTTCCGCCCACCAGGCGTGGTTCTTACCCATGTGCAGATGCAGCTAAGTTTTCAACTCTTTGTTGTGGTGTTCTGTTGGGTTTCCACGTGAGGGAAATAGATGTGTTTATATTATGGACACCCCATTTCTCTCACATGTCCTGTCATACACAGCCCTTAAACTGGGTCTCGTTATTGCTCAGTAATATGTGTGGGTATCCCTAGCATGCAAAGAATTAATTTTCAACAACTTTTCCCACAATTTGGGCTCGCGCACAGGACACAGTATACACTTTCACCATCCTGGAAAAAAGGTTTGTCATGACTATGATGAATCTCTTGCCTGTCGACGTTCGTGGATAGGGACCCATCCAATCCAGCACCACGATTTCGAACAGTTCTTGCAGGATTCGTGATTGCTGTTGTTGCATGCCATCTGTGTGTCGGCTCTTGTAATGGTTGCAGGTGTTACAGTCCTGTGCAAAATGGATAACCTTGACTGATACTCCTTGCCAGTAAAAATGTTTCAAAACATCCCAGAGTGTCTGGTCTGCGTCGGAATGTCCAGTTAGGCTGTTGGAATGCACATTCTGTAACACTAAACTGCGGATGGCGGTTGGCACATATATTTTTCAAGTGCCAGTATTTATGTTCGTGTGGGATTCTAGTGCGCCGTTTAACACATGCTATCAGTCTTTGATGCATTGTTCACACTCGGTAATCATCTTTTGTGCTATGGGGCATTCTGCCTGTTTGTTTACCATGACGTCCTCATCGCGGTGAATGACAGTGCTTGTGGTAATATCGTGATTTTGGAGAATTGTACTCGTGGCATTGTGTTGTCTCATGAGCAGATGGGGAGGGGTGTTGGACATTCTCCCACTCTTCCTCATCCCACACGATCTTGTCTCCTGGTGTATGGGATAGGTGGTGAGTGAGCTGAATTTCTTCTCCGGCCACATGTTACATCCCGAAGGCATAAGCCTACACTGGGGCGGGGGAGGGAGCTCTCCTTCATGCTGTGCAGCCACAGTAGGAAGCGTTTGTCGGTCCGCATTTATACTCTAGAAGTGTTCTGTATATATCTTGAGGCTCCACACTACAGCACCAGACATTCCCGTTCATTGACATTGTACTGCCGCTCTACTGGGCCGAACTTGGTACTCCCAAAGTCAGCAATCTGGCATTCGTTATTATGAAACAGCTGGAAGACTACAACACCTAGCCCCTTCTCACTTGCATCGGTCTGTACGTACAAGTGTCGGGCTGGGTTGTATCTTGATAATGTCTTACACTAACAGAAAATCCATTTCACATCTCCGAATCTCTGTTGTTGGGTGCTCTGCCATTTTTAATTTATGTTAGGTGACGTGAGTTCCATGAGTGGTGCGTGATGATCGAGAACCTTTCAATGTACTCCTGAAGCCAGTTAATAAAACCGAAGAATTTTCTTAATTGTTTATGCGTGGTCGACATGGGATAAGCTTCAGTGAGGTTAAGTTTGTCTGGTACAGGTTTCTATCTGTTCTTGCCAATTAGGTGGCCCAGGAATTGGATGTTTTCTTTGGCGATACGACATTTCTTGTTGCCATATGAGTGGCAGGTGGTGTAGGTGTTCCGGTAATGATTCGGAGTACACAATAACATCGTCGAGATATACCAGGGCGCAGACACCGATCAGTCCATCCAGTACACGAACCATCATTTCCTGGAAGGTTGACAGTGCACATTTCAAGCCAAATAGCATAGCACAAAATTGAAAGCAGCATCCATCAGGAGCGGTGAATGCTGTTTTATGACGATCTGTGGGCTTTACAGGCACTTGCAAATAACCACTTCAGAGGTCGATAGTTGTCAAGACCTTCGCGCGTCCCAATGTGTTTAACGCATCCTGGATAAGGATGTATGAAGACGGGCACTACCGGTGATCAAATTGAGGTGACGAAAATCTGCACAAAAACACCAAGTACCATCCTTCTTTGCCACCTAGGTGATTGCTGAATTAAAGGCTCTTTCTGGGGGCTCAATGACACCCTCTTCCAGCATCTCTGCAATTTATTCTTGTATAATCTCTTGCTGAGGGGCGGGGGGGTACTAATGGTGTGGGCTGTCATATAGCGGCGTATCCATGGTTAATAGGATAGCGCACTCAGCTTTGGTACTTCTACATAGCAGGTCAGTAACTGTGAATACATCCCTTCGTTCGTTCAGAAGTCATTGTACAGATTCGCGATGTTCTGGGGGGAACTGCGTTGTCTAGGTCATCCAAGGCGACAACGGGCATGTCATCCTTAGTTCGAGGTTACAGAGTGTAGACAGTACGGCGCTCTTTACGTCCAAAGTGTATCCGCAGTGCAGCTGGCTTGACAACTGCCTTCTGCTCGGTTAACCAGGTGATCCCCAGTATGACGCCCTCCCTGATATCATACGAGACGTACGCCGTGGTAGTTGTTGTGATGTCCCGGAAACTGATTGTGGCTGTTATTTCACTGGTAACTTATCCTGTGTGTTGGTGGGTTTCCAACTGTGTGGTCTGTTTGTTTCGCATTACTTCTGCCGGATCAATGTAGCTACCATGAACGAAGTTTTGTGATGCAGCAATGTACACCAATGCTCTGCACGGGATGTTGTCAATCTGAATAGGAATGATGATGAAATTATCTCTTTCGCTCATGATTTGACCGAGCGAATGGCTAGTTGCATCCTGTTTCTGTTGTTTCGGTAGTGGCCTGGGGTGGGTGGCAACAGGCTGCCCTATCCCCGTGGTCTGTTTCCAGGTGGCGATCTGTGTTGTTGTTGTTATTGTTGTTGCTCGCATGGGAAGTCCACCCACGCCAGACAGTCGTTGTTCCAATGCGGCCCGCATCATCACCTGCAGGGGTGAGGGGCCTGTCTATGTCCACTTGAATACATCGGTGTGGATGCACTATTTCGGGTATAACGGTCACTCCTGGCCGAGAAGTCGCTGGAATTGCAGTTGTTTCCGATGCCTTAGTTGCAGTTTCTCCCATGGACGGGTTCTTGGGTTTGTTTACATTTGGCTCGCGATGTGGCTGTGTTTTGTGTTGTGGTCATGGTGCAGCTGCATAGCATTGTTAGCGTCCAACAGTAGTACTGTTTGCACGAACTCTTGTTCAGTGGTGTGTATGGCTGGCGCTTAGGTGGGGTGGTCTTCCGGACAGGCTGAGCTGGCAAACACCTCTAATATATTCCATAGCGACAACTCCATGTGGTAGGTGTGGATGAGGTTAATTTTGCTCGTGGCAAAGTCGTACAGTGACTCATCAGCCTGCTCCTTCATGATTGTCTGGTTGTGTACTCGTAGAGATGTGACTGTAGCAGCGAATCTGCACTTGAAATTTTGCTGGAATTACTCCCACGTCAATCCGTGGCAGGCAAGAATAGCTCACCAATATAATGAGGCCAATCCTCCTTGTCGACTCGGTACCTGCTTAGTCTTCGCTCGCATTCTTATATAAATACCCCAAGATCCTCACTGGCTGTACCTGCATAAGTCGGCAGTGAATGGAACCTGGCTGTTGTTGTTTGGTGCGGCTGGCAGCACTGATGTTTGCTCATGTAGTCCATCCCATTTGTTGGAGATGCATAGCGCTTTATTGTCGGCACTTCTTGCAGGAGAGAGTAGATTGCAATGGTAGAGGTGGCAACATCAGTTGTGGTGTATGCAATGAGCAATCATTCACTGTATTTTGCTGTATCTCGCGGTTATTTGCCCGTTTATACTGGGTTGCTGTGATCCATGTCTGACCTAATTTTGCTCATCTCATACATGTGGTTGTGGTGTTGGTTCCAGACTAGTCTGTTCCAGTATGCAGCAGAAGTGGTGTGTTCCAAGGGCGTAATGCATCCCTCGTGGTACATGCGCTTGCAGTTGGCGCAAGCTAGTGTGGCGGTCCCATTCCCGTCGCGCCAGCTATAATGTGTGTGCATTTCCGAAGAGTCCTTCTTAGTTGTGACCTCGCTGGTTCCCTGTCAACGGGTGCTAGTAGGCACGTACACAGTAATGGCTGGCATGCCGGGTTAATGAAATCCTTGGCCTACTGTGGTTTTAGACAGTGGGTACACCATCCTCTCCTTTTCCCATACTAATGTGGGCTAGTGCACTGTTACAAAGTTCCTGGTTAGCTTGTTCAATATCCTGTTGCATTTATTGCATGGCGGTTTGTGTTATGACAAATGCATGTGTTTTCAGTGTCCAATTCGAGTGCAAACAGATCTAGTGGTGACGTGGATCATAGGCATCTGACACACAATGAAGCCGGTATTCCATTTTTACTGAGTAGGTAGAAACGTGCTCTGTCGGGCATGTTGCATGGTTGGCGCAGTGAACACTACGTGCTTCCTTTGGCCGGACCATGTGGTCAACAGCTCGTGGTGGACACCCACATATGCAATTCAGAAGGGGTGTACCTGCCAATGCAATGCGATGCGGGTGCAGGGGAGTGGCAGGTGGTAATGTCCCCTAAGCTCTTGTAGTTCAAGATGGCCGCCCTACATCACCAAGCCTGGAGCACGATGATGAGGCAAGGTGCTTCAAAATGGCATACGATATTGGCATTTATGGCACGACTTTTCCTTTCACATTTTTTTATTCTCCCATTGTTGATCCATGTTGTGCTGTTATGTGATGCTTGTCGAATGATAGGAAATTCCGCCAGTAGCATAAATATTGAGCCAAGCTCAAAGGAAACATGTTAAGCATGTCCACATGGTCACACACTGCATACAAGATGATGATTCAAAACATGTATTACGAGGAGCAGTATATATAATATTAAGGATGATATTGCGACAGGCGGTTTCTGGAGTAGTTGCCAGGAAATGATAAGCCACTAGTTGTGGTGCAAATTGATGCTAGCCTGGGCTGGACAATGAGGGATTATTATTATATGGATAGGTGATTTAAAAAAGCTGAAGTTCTCCAATGGGCATCAACACTCAGGGAATGGTATAGCACAATATCGATGTAATCTCAGGGTCGTTCGGCCGGCGACCAGTTGGCTTTCTCCCAGTGATCTGCATCTTACAGGTGAGGTACTGTTGAACTTACATAGATATATTCAGAATTGCCTGGTGTAGTTAGGGCTGTCGGCCTCCCTCATATGCCAATTCACTCCCAGTGGGTTGTTGTGTCCACCCAACACCATATTCTGACAAGTAATAAAATAAAGTCAGCATGAAACAGGTCAAACAGTCATGAAGCAGCTAGTACAATAAGCACGCAGGTATTCAATCACGTAAATGTATTATAACTTATTCCCCAAATAGGGCACTCACGTGGTACAAAAACTGCATATAAAGCCTGCTGGGCTCTTATGCTGACAAAAGATGGCCATAGGACCTACATGGTTACAGGTGATTTACATCCCGGCTGTATAAAAGATGGACCAGGAAGTGAGGTGACACATACTCCGGGCAAGCAAAACGAAACGGTTCCGGTAAATTAAATTAAAGATGACAGAATTACACGATGAAAAGTTGCAAAAGTTGATGTGCCTGGAGCACTGTAATGTGGTGGTCACCTCACAGGACTCAAGAAGCTACTGACTGTACACTTGGCGCATAGCTCGCTCATTGGCCAAGACTCCCACCGATGAAAATACGTGACATAATTATAACATTGTGAAAAGAAATTAAATGAACACTGCAATGTCAATAGGATTAGAACAATAATAACACCTTATCAACAAAGCAAAATTGAGTACAATAGAAACATAAAAATAATTAACCAAGTTCGACAACGCTATGTCGCCGTGGCAACATAACCTCACTTTACACAGATGTAAAAACGATGTAATATCTCTTCAGGGTCTTTCCCCAATAAAAGTTTATTGTCTCCTTGTGTGTTTTACTTTTGGTCATTCATGTGAGTTCATATCTGGTAGTCCACAAACACTGGTAAAATATATTTATAATAACAATTGGCTATTTGGCCATACGACAGTGTGCATCGGATGGTCTTAATGTATGGTTGCAGAACGCGAACCAAAAGGGTAGTATCCCAGTACTGATGAACTGTCTTTACTGTATCCAAATAATTTATATTCTAAAAATATTGAGGAACACTCAAAGGGCACAAATACGTACATCATTAATTATCAGGAATATTACTAAATATAACAAGTGCCATTGTTGCCCTGCGTGTGGCCATTTTCAATTCACACAAGGTGGAGCCTCGAGCATACGAAATGTCAAACACAACACTAAAATAAACTTAACACTGAATGTCACTAAAATGAGCTAAAAATATAATCTATGATACTAAGAAACTATTTGTCTCCTACTTACATGATGTACAAGGCAACCCAAGAAGCAACATACATTGGCCCAATGGTTGGCATTTGGTTGGAAAGGTTGGCAATATGTTGAGTTAGAAAACATACATAAATACAATGTTGGCCCAATGTAATATGCCAACCAAATATTTTTACTCAAAAATTTTAATGAGATACCTTAGAAAAACATACAACACCTTACTATTTCAAAAAATGTCAGAATATGTTGCAAGAGCTATTTTTATAACTTTAAAATGGTTTGCATAATGTTGGTAACAAGTTGGTAGACATACTGTTGGTAACATATAAGCATTTTTATGCTGGGAAACATTGTAAAACCTACATTTTATTGCAAAGTTATGGAATATAAATTATTAATCAAAACAATGCCCCTTTCCTGTTTTTTTTTTTTTTTATAAAATATAAACTTTTCCACGATACTGACAATTTTTCTTTGAAATATGTGTAATTGGTTTTATGTTAGTACAATGTTCGAAACCAAACATTTAGTGATTGGTACGGATTTTTCGTTGGGCCAACATATTTCAAACAATGCTAAATTGTATTTTTGGAATAATAAAATAAACAGTATTTTTTAATGTTTGCTTACCATTTAGGTATTTTTATACATTTTTTTTTTTTTTTTTTTTTTTTTTTCAAATTGAATTTGATAGTCGAGATTGGCTGAAATTTTGGCAACAAGTTGTTAGACATACTGTTGGGGAATGTGTATGTATTTTTATGTTGGGCCAATGCTGTAAAACCAAAATTTTATAGCAAAGTTAGGAAATAGATATTCCTAATTTAAGCAATTTCCTGCATTTTTTGAACTACATATGTTTGTCACGATACTGGCCATTTTTATTTGAAAAATGTGTAGTTGATGTTATGTTGGGACAATGTTCGAAACAAACAGTTGGAAAGTGGTACTTTTTTCAGCTGGGCCAACATTGTGTAACTGACATATTTCTAACATTGCTCATTTGTATTTTGGAATAAAAAAATTAACTTTTAATGTTTGCTTAGCATTTAGGTTTTTAAATACACGAATGTCTTTGTTTCAAGTTTAATTTGATGGTCGTCTGGTCGAGTTTGATTGAATATTGGCAACAAGTTGGTAGATATACAGTTGGAAATTACTATTAATTTTTATGTTGGGCGAACATACAACCAACATTTAAATGTCGAAATTAGGAAACAGTTATTCTTCATGAAAACAATGCCTCTTTCCTGTATTGCATAAGATGCAGATGTTGTTCGCGATAATGAACATTTTTGTATTAAATATGTATATTTGGTTTTATGTTGGAAAAATTGGTTTTTGGCACTTTTTCGTTAGTTGGACCAATGATGTGTAACTAACATAATTTCAAAAATGCTCCATAAAAAGTTTGGGATGGGCAACAAACATAATTTTACCTGTTTGCTTAAAACTTTGTTTTTTATACAAAAACTAATTGTACTTAAAATATATGGTGGTTGTTCCATATTGTGTATCTGAATTGCTCAAAAACCACTGCATTACGTATCCTATGATAAAAAAATTTGAGACAAAAACCCGCCAATTATGTATCCAACCACGACCGGGAAAAAGTCCAAATAAAATACAAAGTTTCCCCCTGTGTATCCAGCGTACTTTGAAAAGGTTGGTTTTTTCCAAAAGTTTTCCTTTGTGTATCCAGGTGACAAAATGTGCAATACCGAAAAGGATGACATTGCGTATCCAAGCGGGAAGGGGTGAAATTGGTGCAACACCCCACTTGTTTCGAATTGTGTATCCAGCCAAGTCGGGGGGAAAATTTCGACCTACACCCAATAATTTCCTATAGCATATCCAAACCGAAAATGGAATATAAGGTAAAAGACCCAATTTGTGTCCCGTGGCATATCCCGGTGCCAAAAGTTTCCTATCGTATATCAAAATTTTTTCTTTCGCCTTTTTCTCGTCCCTGTTTAAATACAAGCGATTCGCGATGCATAATTCTTTTATTTTCTTTAATGAGAATATTTATTAATCAATAACTTTTTTTATAATTTCAACCATTTATGATTTAAAGATTCACATGTACACATTCACGAAAAAGGGTACTGTAAAACATTAAACAGTTAAAAATTCAATTATTTTTATTAATTTAACCATTTAATTCACAATTTTTCATATGCATGCCATCACCAAAGGGCATGGTAAAATTGTTTACAGTTAAAAATTCAAATGCATCAATATAATATGCAATTTTTCCCATGTATGCCATCACTAAAAGGGTATGGTAAAACAGTGTACAGTTAAAAATTCAACTTTTTATCAATTTAACCATATAGATTTTAAAGTTTTATATATATGCCATCACTTTTTTTTATAAATTACCTCAACACTCGAAACTGGCAGGTCCAAAGTCCGCGAAAGCAACTTCATATGCAATTCCATCCACCGCCGGCCGAACCGGCCATGATAGAAACGACCACGCTATGCCTTTTCGGGATCGCAAATTAATGTAATTTTTTTAAATCAATTTACCTCAATAATTGAAACTGGCAGATCCAAGTTTTGCGGATGCAACAGATGCAAGTACAACCGTCGTCGCCGAGTGTACCCATTACGACCCACTCGACTATTATAGGCCACAGTACACAATCACTAAAAGGGTACCGTAAAATCGTGAATTTAACCATATAGATTCTTAAGTTTTATATATATGGCATCACTTTTTTTATACATTACCTCAACACTCGAAACTGGCAGGTTAAAAGTCCGCGATAACAACAGTGTATGCAATTACATCTGCCGCCGGCTGAACCAGTCATGACAGACATGACCTCGCTATGCCTTTTCGGGCAAGCGAATTAATGTAATTTTTTTTTTATATATATATAAATTTACCTCAATAATTGAAACTGGCAGATCCAAGTTTTGAGGATGCAACAGATCCAAGTACACCCATCGTCACCAGGTGGACCCATCACGGGCCACTCGAAAATTTTAGGCTTTTTACCAGATTGCGAATGAATGTTTACACAAACAGAGACTCAATTAAATATTAGTTTTAATTTGAATCAACAGCAACTCAATTAAACATTAATTATATTTTGAATCAAATAGCAACTCAATTAAAAATTAATTTAAACTTGAATCAAACAGCAACTGAATTAAATATTAATTTTAATTTGAATCAAACAGAAACTCAATTAAACATTAATTTTAATTTGAATCAAACAGTAACTCAATTAGACATTTGTTTTAATTTGAATCGAACAGCAACTCAATTAAACATTGTTTTTTTTATCTTGAATCAAACAGCTAATCAATTATACAGTTTTAAAATGAAACAAACAGCAAGTCAATTAAACATTAATTTTAAATTTAATCAAACAGCAACTGAATTAATTATTAATATAAACTGAAACAAACAGCAAGTCATAAAACATTAAGAAACAGCAACTCAATTAAAAATTAATTTAAAATTAAATCAAACAGCTACACAATTAAAAATTACTTTAAAATTTAATCAATCAGCTACTAAATCAAACATTGTTTTAACTTGAATTAAACAGCAACTCAATTAAACATTAATTTAAATTTGAATCAAACAGCTGCTAAACTTAAATCAAATAGCAAGTCAATCACACTTTCATTTTATGCTGCAGTGGCAACAGCAACTCAGTCAACTTTCTTAAAACTTCAACTGCAACAGCAACTCAATCTTACTCGTGCCTGCAAATAAAAAAAACCATTACAAACAGATACCTATCAAAATTGGGATAACCCCCGCCGCCATCTCCTCTGCACCGATTATGATGGTGCATGTCGGCGGCGTGAATCAGCAAGCGTGCAGTCGTTCTCCGTACCGATGGTTCTTTTTCCAGATGTACTCGGCCAGGTAGCCGACCCAAGATTTTTTCCATCGGCCAAAGCAGGGAATGCTGTATAGCATAGAACATCAGCTTCGCTCGATGTTTTCAGTGTGCACCCTCACCATCTCGCCCCTCTTCCTCTTTAGCGTGTTTCGAGTGGTAACTATTCTGCTCTTTTCGCTGCAAACAAATTCCCGCCTGTGATTCACCTGCATATGACGGTAGCAGTGAATTTCCAAGTTGCTGTAACCGCTCCAGCAGTCTGAAATTATCGTCGTGCACGGAGCGATCCACTCGCGACATATTTTTTTGGTCAGGGTCGATGCATTCCTCTTTTCCACTGGCACCAGGAAGAATTTCGTCGGATCGTCCCACTGCACTCCCCCGAAAACTGTGAACTTTGCGACATTTGCGATACATGTGTTTGCCCAGCTTCGACTCGTCGAATTCGACCACTTTGCCCGGCCCTCCGATGCATTTCCGGTACATCAACACCCAGTCTACGCACACTTGGTGGCAGAAACTCGACCAGGCGACCGTATTTCCCGAGCACAAAAGTTCGTTCACTATAATCCGCGGTCGAGGGTATTTGATCATGCACCATAGTAAACACAACTCAACTGTCATGGGGGGGGGGGGGGTGTGACAAGTTTGAATCGCCCACGAAACTGCCCTATCTCACTGACACTTTAAAGTTGCATTTGGTACCGTCCTCCAGTCGCCATCGGCACCAAAAAACAAGCCCCTGTTTACCACCAATTTCGCTTTGCCTTCCCCATATTTTTCGCACCGCATCGTCGATTCGAGAATGTCGTGCTCGATGAGAATAGTGTTTATGTCCGGCGAAGAATGAATAACTTGCCTGGCGTTCAACATTGTGCTTTTACATCCCGCACACATCATCTTGCATTCAAGAGAGAAAACTTGTAGGAAAAAATGCTTGGATACGCGACACGGAATAATGGGTTCCGAATTTGGATACGCTAAATGGAACTTTGCCGGATATGCGATACAGCACTAGACTGCAAAGTAAACAATTGGGATGGATACTTTATAGTACACACTGAATGTTTGTATGATTTTTCCATTACGATATACAATACGGAACAATTACCTAGGCGATTCTGTGGTGGTCTTATGTTACACAGAGGAAGTGTCGTAACTGTTTGGATAACTGGGTTCATTCTCCTACTTCTCCTTCCAGCAACATCACACACTTGTTTTATTTCATCGCCATATTTAAAGAGTGACCTTCCCTTTCTCACCACTCTTTAAAAAAAACTATTTCGTCACCCAATAATCACGCTTGGTTTATTTCATTACCATATTTGAGTTTTACTTCCTTCCCTCTTTCCTTTAAAAAAAAACATAATCCCTCACCCAATCGGCATGCTTGGCCCCTCTTTCCAATTACCCTTCTCCAATTTCACCCCTCCATCGTCATCACACGTGATATCACATCATCGCCACACCACCTCTGCTCTGAGTTCCGATATTTTAAATCACTCACTTTATTTCTTCTCATTGTGATGAGAACATCAGTATTACTTTTTGCATCATTATGTGAGAAGAATTTTTTATAATTGTATTCCATCTAGAAGGCAGAAGAAAATGGATGGTGTATTCTGTGCAGATCATGTTACGGCAACTACACGTAAGTATCCATGCATTATTTCATCAGTAGGTACATGTAAGTATTTATACATAATTTGTTTTTTATTTTTTAACTCATTTCCCGTGATTGTGGGTGTGTTTGTGTAAAACAATGTCTAGTAAAATTATATTTCTAGTGCCATGATTATACGGATCTTAGCTAGTTGCAGACAATATATTTAAAGCTACAATTTTTCCAAAGTAATTGTTTCCTTTCAGAAAAATATCGGATTAGGATTTTCAGCGACTAGTAAATGAAGATTCATTACGACCCGGGAAAGTGCTATGTTCCGTGTATGGAAAATCTGTATATTCGAGTTTCATTTCTCATTTATATCGAAAGGTTCCGAAAGTTAAAATTAAAGGAATTGCGTACAATTGGCGTAAAGATTTATTGTAGTCTGCATATTTGGTAAAAATTTCGATGGAAAAGTACTTGTCGAAATACCCATTTCCTTTGGAAATTTTTATAGTGGGCCATTCTTTGGGCAGTTTACTGGTGCAAATAATATTAGAAATTTACGACAAGGTGGAATTTTACAAATATAAGAGATGTGTATTTTTCGTAGGCACTCCTTTATTCGGTTTGCAAAATTTCAAAACTGTTTTCGACGATTCGCTTTTACCCTTTCTGGTAGAAGATACAGCCAGTCCAAATACAATTAATTTTCTAAAGATCAATTACTAGCGCTCTACTGGCAATTTAGAAAGAATTTTGTGTTGTTGTTACACTACGAATTTTTTTAAACTACTCTAATAAATCATGAGTCTTCGACGACAGTATACAATTATCACTGGATGGTTGGAAGATTGTTCAATTGCGCTAAATGGGGAATATTCAGTAGGTATGAAGTCATTACAAATTCATATTACTACAATCACCAATCTCGAAATGAATTGCGCTGTAAACAATTCCCTGCTGCTAGATGCGAGATTGCCCACCACGCACTTCGTGTTTCCAATTAAATTTTTTAACTATGGTGACAGGATGGTCTCCATAAGAGATTCATGTTTGAATATCTCTCTAAAAGCTAGAAACACTTCAAATAAACGACCACTCTGCACTCAGCAACACTTAATTTTTTTTTTTACAAAAAACAGCAAGATAATAAAAAAATTACAAGTTTAATTATGCTAGATGTATATCAACCCAAATAGCTCCTACTATCGACATTGCCTTGAATGATTTTTATAAATTTTACACTTTGAAGGAACCAGTCGATTTAAACACAGCAGGTACGATAAATTGAGCGACGAATACATTAAACTGTTGGATATTCGAGAATATAAACTTTCAAACATTAATATCAATTTCACATACAGTGTATAAATGTTTATAAAAATGTCATAATCAACTTGTTTCTACTCAGTGGTATAATTAACGACAAAGCTCTGTTGAAACTGAACCCGAAACTCAAAATCGCATTCGCGAATGCGTTCCTGTATCGTGCGCTATCCTTTGGTATGTTACTGGGATACCAGAGCAATGAGTCCATTTTACGGGCCATGCCCGATCTGAAATGTTTGTCGCTCGCCGAAAGAAAGTCGCAATGGACATTAGACCAATATACACAAACCAAAGTTCAAGTACACGAAAAAAGAATATCACAGAGCTGTGGTATTTGCAAACCACTGTGTTTTTAGGAATGTTATTCAATACAATGACTGATAGTTTCTACCAAATATCATCATCAACAACAACTTTCCAGATCGACCATTGGTTGTTGCTGCCCCAAAGCATTGATTCTAGTATTTGAAAATGCTCTGATATCCCGCGACACATACATGAAATGCTTAGGAACGATGTAATTGCTCTGTGCGTGATGGAACACGAAAACCAAAATTATTCGGAATACATGAACATGATGTATTCCGGCCAGCCTATCGGAAGATGATACTTTCCATCGCGGAACTAGAATCGTTTGCTGGCGATACACCCATTCTGATTCGTTTACTCTCACATGTCAAAATTCCATTCTCAATAAACTTTATAGAGTCTTTACTCGACCGTAGGGAAACTGTGAAAGCAATGAATCCTGAAGTCTGAAATCAAATAAAAAAATTAAAAAAGTCGTCTCTGAAGAGAGGATTTAAGACATGAATAGAGTACTCGGTGTTAGATGCGAAGTAACTTTCGCTTGAAATTACGGTCAACTCGGCCTATTGACTTTTTGGCACTCCATATTTCAAGTTTGTCAGCATTCCTGTAGCTATAGGCACGACATTGTTTGCACGCAAATTCTAATACATTTATGTCGAATTACATCTGTGCTATCTCCTGCATGTGATTCGCGTTCACAAAGAAACAATAAAACACCTGACGGAAGGGGAGCTTATGCAGTTGGTATATTTCATTCGCCAAGTTGCTTACGATACCTACTCTAATCTGGAATCAAATAAAGAACTGATTGTGTATGACAAGACAAAACTCCGTGCAGCTGTTTACAAAATTCCTCGAGAGTATAGCGAAATGGTCTTTGATGCAGACACTGATGGGTATCAATTTACAAATATTTTGAAATTGGACTGTAACAGGTTTATAAAACTCATAAACGAGGAAATGACCATATTTAATGGAAGAGGTGTCGTTCTCGAAGGCACTGAGGTACTCGCATCTATTTCACTAGTGAAGCAAAAATACTTGCATTTGACAAAACTGATTGACTACAGTGTATTTTGCAGTAATCCAAACCAAGATGTGTTGAAACTTTGTTCTGTTGTTCATAAAGGTTAAAAGCGCAATGCATCGCATTTCGTGAAACGAATCTACAACTATGTTGCTGCACTTGCCTTCTTCTTTGTGAATATGACCAAAGTAACCAACTGTTATAAATAGGAAAAGTTCCTCAATTTCGAAAATGTATCGTTTGCCATTTACAACTACCTCTATTTGGTAGATCAGACGGAATTGTACGAAAATATAAAGTTGGTTAGGCTCAAAAACTCATCTGCACGTCAAAGGTACATTGATGGTCTCGGTTCTTCCTACATTAGCTGTAAGAAAACGGTGCTCTTGCACGATCCCAATGACTGTCAGGCAGATCAATACTTGACTTTGGAAAAGTATTCTAAACAACCACCGATACAAAAAGTAAACAATGTGCTACGGCCCGAAATGTATCAGATTCATTATGGTAAATATCTACGCAATTATGTAAAAGTCATACATGCAGTTTTGAATGCAGCCATGCCTCAAACTTCCATAAAAACATACACAAAAACAGTCAATGAATTTCTTAAAAAATTGTTTGAAAGTTATGAATTTTATCTAACAGAACACAAAGTTTATTTGGATATTGCAAATGGAAGATTTCCAAAAGAATTTAGTGAATGTGTCATTTACAGCAAGTGATTCATAGAAGATGTGAAAATAAATGACAAAAAAAAATACAAAGAAAACTCTTTTTAAAATTTGTTTTATTTGATTTTATAAAGCTAGTATACATATGAGGTTATTTTTTAAAGTATAATACTACACTGGCTCGACTTGACAACCCTTTCGACAAACCCACATATACTACATGAATGATAATTGATTTTAAGTAACTCCTCTGTGAATGTTCCATTCCTATGAGTTTTTTTTTTTAAATTTCATAAAAAACAGATATGTCAGAAACCTCACCATTGATGGACATATTGACTGTATCACTAATAGATGTGTCAGATGCGTGATTGATGGGTGTGTTGGTTGTGACGACTGCAGTGTTTCCAACCTCACTGTTGAACGCAATGACTACATCGTCCATAGCCTCGCTGTTGATGAACGAGTCGATTGTGTTGCAACCAACCTCGTCGTTGATTGATGTATCGATGGCAGTGTCACCAACCTTGCCATTGATTGATGCATTGACTGCAGTATCACCAACCCCTCTATTGACAAATGTATTGACGGCGTGGTCCACTACCTCATCATTGACAGACATGGGAAAATAGACGGCGTTGTCATTCATCATTCCATGTTTGATGAATGTGTTGTTCACAGCCACACACCCCACAACTCCCACCCCCATCGCGGTAGAATGTGTCTCTTCCCATTCTTTAGATTTAATGAATTTCATCTGATTAAAGTTCACAGTGTTGGGTCATGAACACAACCATTCTTCTTTGCATATTTTATTTTAGTCCACTCCCTTATGTAGGAATCCCGTAAAGACTTTATCCATCTACTGATGGTGTATTTGTCTACATCATATTCTCCATACTCGGCGGTAAATGCAAGTAATTCTCGAAATCCCTTATGCCTTGCATTTGCGCTTCGCCTACTCGATATCTTTGAATGAGAATCTAGTTATCAGTATACTCTCTTGAAACATTTCAATTCCGATACACTCCCGATGTATGTCTCTATTGCGACTTCGTCTACGATGATATAGTAGAGTTAGATGAACGATTTTTCCAGGATATCAATGGACGATGTGATTTATTGGCTTTGACTGAAAAATCTCAATTCAATCTTTATAAAATCGAATCCCACAACAAAGTCAAGTAGGCCAACCATTTTGCCATGAAGATTGGAAATTCGCTCCTGTATGTATTTTTCGAATTACAAAAAAAAAAAAATATACACCATCGATACCCTTGGTTACTTTAAAGAACGACAACTGGAACTATGTTTTACTGAAACATTCTCTAAAGTTCCACCAACTCATGAAAGAACAAAAAAAAATTACTGAATCACATTGTATTTTAAAATCGGAAAAAAACGAAAACCACTCGCATCAATTTCCACACATTTCATGACTGCATATTCAAAAACGAAATCAATAAAACTATCATGTTGTCAGCATCTCAAGACTACCCTTACGTAAACAAAGTATACACCTTGAATCCCTTGATTAATTCGTTGAGACATATTGGAAGGAAAAATAAACTAGAAGACAATTACAACTATAGACTATTTGCAACAAATATGTATAGTCAAAGTGGTTTGGATTTTCTGTTGCCTTGCGTTCGACAACTCAATGCGGAATCAAAGTGGAGGTTGAAGCGAAAATGTAATTTTAAACAGTTTGCATACATGGTAAGTGATTGCGTTTTAATTTTTTTAGAAGATATTAATTATTGTTCATTTGTAGAGAAAAGGAATCCTACCAAAGTAGAGTCTGATTTGCAAAGATTGTTTCTGGTCGTAATTGAAAACAACGAAGGTGATGATCGCAAACTATCATCCCCCGCCAAAGAGTTTCTATCCGATTTGATCAAATGTGAATTGTTTTGCAGTATTTTGCATATCCGAAACATAAACCAAGAGAGTCGTTAATGCCGCCGTTTAGAGCGATCGATACCTGAGGTTGGTTTGCGATTTATAGATCGAAAATTGCTCCGATTGAAAATACTTTGGTTTATTTGCAAAGAATGAAAAAAATTGACAACTTTGTTTATCATACGCTTTTCTGGCTATCGTGTTACTTGAGTAAATGCCATTCTTACTTTCTAATCATTCAATGTCCTTCTGCCAACATTCACTTGTCGGAAGTCAAAAAATCGGCCATGACAAAGGGATATATTCCCGATATATTTCCTTTACGAAGGTGTTTTTTAAATGTAAAAATAGGTGACAAACCACAATAAAATGGAACTTTGGTAGTGTTTGTAACACCGACGCATATATCGTTGTGTTTCAGGCAGAACCCTTCAAAACCCAATTTAAAAGATTCGTTTACTCTAAAGTTTTTCATTCGAGCCAAAGTGCCAAAGAAAAAAAAACTACGGTGGTGAAGGTGGGGGTGGTGGTGATAAAAGAACATTACATCTTAATAATAAAAAAAACTTTATTGGATCCAAGAGTGGGTTTCGTGTTTGCAAATGAGAATTTATGGTTTTACCATCACGATGATATAGGAAATGATGTGGAAAATACTCTCGAACATACCATTAGCTCGCCCATACAATTGTTGAAAAATCATTGCAATGTGAAACAATATTTGAATAAAATATTAAATATCGAAGTGGTAAAAATACAAGTTATATTTAGCACGAAACAACACAATCTGATAGTCGCATCGACATTGTCTTATTTCCCAATTAAAATAGGTATGTTAATTGGCCAAGACTTAAAACTGGAAGACAAACACGAATTGTCGTTGGTTTTGTACGATAATTACCAATCCTGGCTGAATCCTCTAATTTCAGCACTAGATAATTTGTGAATATAGTAGGAAAAAAAGATACAAACTTTTTAAATTATTTTTATTATAATCATTTTTTTTACATAATAGTCACAAAGGAATTCAAAAAATTCGAGAGCAAGTGCACATCATGACGGGATGAATGTTATAATCTTCAGTACAAGTGGGTTTTTTTTTAAATATTGTCCCCGTAATTGTTCCTGGACTGAATCGTAACGAGCTTTTAATATATAAGAGTGTTCAAATTCTTCCTTTTCTTCTTCTGGTGTAAATTGGACATCCTTTTTTCGAAATGGGATAGCACCAATTTATGTTGCGAACGAAAACAAGGGGTTTGATGGTGTTGCAATTTTTCTGCACAATAGATTCGAGATACAAGGTGCAATTTCCATACAGTTCTTCCATCTCATTTCCACTACCATCATCAAAGACGTAGAACCGACGGACGTCAACATCTTCATCCACATATCAATCTACTTTGTCGAGAACACAGTTATTTCTCGGTATATCCTTTATCTCTTGAAAAAAATAACCAAAAAATTACTAGATAAAGGATTTATTTTATTATATATATATATATATATATATATATATATATATATATATATATATATATATATATATATATATATACACACACACACACACACAACACCTCCCTTTTAAAATATTTCAGTTCTTCTACAACCATGCACGGGAATTCTTCTTTTGCCATTACATGATTCAGTTCAACGACTGTGTAGAATACTTGTCTCGTAAGCATAATGTGACTTTTCAGCCTTGTCTCAAAAATACAATTCTCAAATGCAAACTGATTGGCATCTATGGTATTCCATCGTGTTCTCGTTTCAATCACGGTTATTTGGACTTGTGCCATTAACACAACTTGAACTATACGACATGTATAACCATGGAGGATCGTCATATCTGCAATATATTTCCCACGATGCTGGGATCTAATTTGGATTTTAGATTACTCCATTATTATCGCGGTTATTGCGATGGCATCAAAAGAACATCATCACCCTCGTCATCATCTTCATCACAGCTATTGTTGTGCGAATGTGTGATGGAATACTGTATGGTGAAAGATTCTAAAAAGAGGAGATTAAACGTGGAAGATTATTCGACGATAAATTCCCAAATTCATGGTTATTTCATCGAAAATTGTCATTTGGGTTGTGTTCCCTATATATTGACGAATAGTAGCGAATTATCACACATTCGAGTAAGTCGAACACACAGTCATCGCTTTTGCATCAACAAATACAGTTACACCCAAAAAAAAAGGACATTGTTTCGATATGATTTTTCCAGTGGATAAACAACCATATGAGTTTGTTGATCGTAAGCCTGAAGATGAAAACATTGAAAACGAATATGATTTGTGTAATTTAAACTCTTTTGACGTGGATGATAAATACATTGTCTACGATCAACTTTTCGGGTACATATTAAAACTATTTGTCAGCCATATCTGGCCCACTGATAGTTTCTCCAATAAACTAATTTTCTCCCCATCCATTTGTTGATTCGGCTGGTCTTGTATGCATTCGACAATAATGAAGAACAGGCAAAAAAGATTGTTGCGACTGGCAATTGGGCAAGCTTGCTTCCATGACGAATATGTACAAAACGAAAAAAAGAACAAATAGTTCTAATTTGAACCGTAAACCATTGACTCCTCAGATCGACGACCGAGATTTCTTTGGGCTCGTCGTCAGGCCTGTACCGAAGAACATTGACACATCCACGATACCCACAGATTATTTGGGTTTTTTTGCGTCTTTTCGAAAAAAAATGTCGGCATCGGTTTGTTCAATCGTATTTACTCCCTACTCTTGGACATGAACCTGGCCATGAGAACCGATTCGTGTGGGATCGACAAACTGATTTCCAAACTGATTGCTAAAGGGTACTTGGTTATTACTGGACGGACGCGATATCATGGATATGAAAAACAGTACTTTTACTGGTCACTTGTGCACGTTCAACTCGATATTTCCCTTGAATTAGATGCTGAATCCTAAAGTGAAAGTGAATAAACTACACTCAAAGATTCGACGCTTGTTTTTTTCATATTGGTGCTTGTGTTTGAATGTATATTCAACTTGAATCATTTTCAAAGTATGCCGTTCTAAACGTTTGTGGGTGAGGTGACAGGAAGAATATGCACCAAATCTGCATTCGAATTGACTGTGGACGGCGATTCGGAGCGTGTTTTGACTCTGGATAATTGTTTCGGTCAGCACATCACAGATAAAATACGATCCACATTCCAATATGGGAAAATGGCCAAGCTGTTCACCGCGATAAACTACTTGAAGACAAAACTAAACGCAAAAACTCTTGTTTTTTTTTTTCGAGATCGGTATAGGAAAGGTGGGTGTTTACCTGGGCTTTGCGAAAAGGAAATCACGAGACTGCGAAGGCGAACATTTAGAGGCGGAGAGTGACGATGCGAGGTTCCTGAAATTAAAAACGGTCTTTACCAGTCATCCGCAAACTCACCGAAGACGGGTATGCGATCAATGCCAATAAAGACATTCCGACCATACACTGTCGTCGTTTCTAGATGATTGTAAACCACGATTCCAAAACCGGATTTCGCATTCGCTTGAGTAAGGACTCGGTGCCCATATTTCTACCATTTAATAAATCCGAGGCGGTTTTTATCCAAATGCACGTGTATTGTGGTGAGGTTCATTCGACCGAGCCACTGGAATTTTTCAATAACCCACACTTTAACGTAAGAGTGTCGACAAATATGTACAGAATATCGTTAGCGTTGACAAGGACATTCTATATCTGTGTACGAAAATCGAACGAGTAAAGACCAGCATGTATTTCGTGCATTAAAATTGTCTCATTTTCGAGGTTGTTCTAGAGTCCCGGCATCGATTCTACTATGGTTTAAAATTGAGCAATACATTATCACAAAAGAGAACAGCCATGCCTATGCACATGAAAGATGATTATATCAATTGCATGGCTCCGATCTACTCAGTTTTCGGTCGATCACCACTGATGCATTTGACAGAAATGAGTATTATTCGAGAAAAATAATTCCCAACAAATATATTTTGCGGCAAATCGTCGATGGCGATGTTTAAAGACATTGCATCTGATTGTAAGAGCATCGGTTTTAAGAAATTCGACAATTTGTCGATAAACAACTTGCAGATGAACGGGTGTAATGTTGCTATTTGCAATATTCTCCAGCGAGCCTATTCGTCAACAGAATAGATCAAACTTCAACTGTTTTTGATGTTGAAAAATAATGTGGAATTTACCACTACAAAAGATGTTTCTGGTAATGTCAAGTTTGATTTATACGAAAAATATTTGACTTGTGCTGTCACGAAAAAATTTGACAAGTTCATTTCATTTTCAAAATTGTAATTTTAAAAAATATTTTTTATATAATATGTTATATTTAATTTTTATTCTTTTTACGAAATTACAAAAGTGTTGAGATGTATTCGGAACATTGGTTGATTTTTCTTTTGACGATTGGTATTTTTAGCTCCTCCGCCCCCATGTGGTTCAAACGCAAAGCTACACTGTTTTGATGGAGTGGTTTGGAATTGATGAAGGCCTAGACATATTTTGGATACCTATTGTCCAACTCTATGTTTTCCATGTTGCCCAAATTATGCCAGAGTCCAAATCCCGTACCGTAAACCAAGTTTGAGTTGAAAAATTCTATGTTTGCAACGTATCCGAGCGCATTGATGTTGATATCGCATGAGGGGAGGTAGCTTAGAATAGTTAAGATGTCAAATATGGGAAACTGTGCCGAAGGAACCACATATTGTATCATTTTTTTGTCATCCTCCATAGCGACTTCTGTGTTAGGCAAAGAGGTCGTTATGTCATGGATACATTAATTTTGTTTGACCATGTCCATATCTAGATATTCCTGGTCGAAAAACATATTCACTTTAGCCTTCTCGATACACGCTAGATACAAAACAGAAGCCCACGTTAATTCGTGATCGATCACGTGTTTGGTAAAAAGTTTGAGTTTATCGGTACTAGAGATGTTTCCGGGTTATGTCGAATACTCGAATAAAGTGGCTAATTTCGACGAATAGATAAATGTACGGTTGTTGTTGGAGAATAGATTAATGAACATTTTAGCCGAGGTTTTCAATGGTTGTCTGACATGGATGGAATACAAGGGGCATTGTCGGACCAAAATCCTCGTCTTTGAGATGGGGCTTAATATCGCTTTCTTGTATTTTCGAAATAAATTATAATATATGTTGCAGGAATATGACTCGTGAGTCTCGCACAATCCACCAATCAACAACTGTTCACTAGATGGTGTGTTTGCATTACATCGTTCGTTATTCAAGAAACAAATAGGCATCAATTCCATATCGACGGAATTGTTACACCCGTTACTGAGGTTAAGTTTTTAATGAACATAAATAATTGGAAAATATTGATTAATATCTTTTGATTGATTGAGACTAATGGTATAATTTGATTAATGTGAACTGAGATTCAAAATATATTAGAACTACCCTGAGCTTGAAGTTGACTCTGTGATTGCATTTTTGTTATTTACACACACACATACGCACACACACACCTAAAAAATCCATAAGATGTCCATATTCACCAGACCAACAAACTTGGATTATTCAACTGCTTTAAGAAATGTTTTTCAAAGACAAAAAAAATATTAACATATAACGAATACTTGCTGCGAGTGCGACAAATATTTTCTCATGTATACGTAGAAATTCGCTAGATGTACAGTTACAAAAGGCAAATGTAGATTTTTTTTTTGT